>JAHMTN010000003.1:23987500-24000000 GCA_019915205.1 Eucalyptus rudis
GGGTTACTTTTTACTGGCATTGGAAACACATCACATTATGGCAGGGTAACGTTTCACAGTTTAATGAATCTTCCACTTATTTGATGGGATGGTTAAGAGATTATCTATGGGTAAACTCTTCACAACTTATCAATGGATATAACCCCTTTGGTATGAATAGTTTATCAGTTTGGGCGTGGATGTTCTTATTTGGACATCTTGTTTGGGCTACTAGATTTATGTTTTTAATTTCCTGGCGTGGATATTGGCAGGAATTGATTGAAACTTTAGCATGGGCTCATGAACGCACACCTTTAGCTAATTTGATTCGATTGAGAGATAAACCAGTGGCTCTTTCCATTGTACAAGCAAGATTGGTTGGATTAGCCCATTTTTCTGTAGGTTATATATTCCCGTATGCGGCTTTCTTGATTGCCTCCACGTCAGGCAAATTTGGTTAATTCTTTACTTTATGTGTTGTATCCATGAGAATATGATTTCTTTTGATAGAGAAGGGGCTATCCCTTCTTATATTTCTACATCTAGGATCCAACTTGTATCATTGATACTAATAGGAGCTGAACCATTATGGCAAGGAAAAGTTTGATTCAGAGGGAGAAGAACAGGCAAAAACTAGAACAAAAATATCATTTGATTCGTCAATCCTCAAAAAAAGAAATAAGCAAAGTTCCATCGTTGAATGAGAAATGGAAAATTCATGGAAAGTTACAATCCTCACCGCGTAATAGTGCACCTACACGTCTTCATCGACGTTGTTTTTCGACCGGAAGACCGAGAGCTAACTATCGAGACTTTGGGCTTTCCGGACACATGCTTCGGGAAATGGTTCATGCATGTTTGTTGCCAGGGGCAACAAGATCAAGTTGGTAAGGATTAAAAAATTCCTTCATTTTTCTAGTCATTTCCTATGGTCATTGGGGACCCTTTACCATTCTGTATAAATGGGCTATTCTATTTATACAGATATGGGAGAGGGGCCCATTCAAGCATTTTTCTTGTTTGTTTATTAGGGCCTCCTTATCTTCATCGTGGGGTAGAGCAGCTTGGTAGCTCGCAAGGCTCATAACCTTGAGGTCACGGGTTCAAATCCCGTCTCCGCAACATTTTTGTGATAAAAAATGGGCTTGTCTATGTTAACTATTAACTAGTAATTAAATTACTTACTATTTTTTAGTATTACCCCCCCTTTTTTGGGGGGGGGGATGGAACCATTCACTATATTATCACAATCAATTATATCGATCCCTTATACCATTAACTACAATACTTTAACCTGGGCGGATAGCAAGAATCGAACCCGCGTCTTCTCCTTGCCAAAGAGAAATTTTACCATTTGACTATATCCGCATTTTTTTTTTCGTTCTTGATACCTTGATACGAAGTGTCTGGATAATATTTATCCCTAGCTAGGCCACATACTCTGTTCAGGGCGATTCCAATTCAATTTACAATTTATATTAATAAAATAATAATATTAAGTATATTCAATTTCGAATATTTTTTTATTTGAATTTTTTTATTCATATTCAAAAGAATTCAAATTTGGAATTCTATTCCATTTTAAAATTCTATCAAATCATAGAAATTCTATTGATTAATTCTATTTATATTAAGTAATCAAAATATTAACTAATCCAAATTTTATTAAATAGGAAATAATAAATTGAAATACTAAATGAAATATATATTCTATATAAAGAATATATACATTTTAGAATAGAAAGAAATGAAAATATAGAAATAAAAAATAGGAAAAAATAAAAACGAAAATTGTTGTTATTTTAAATTTTCTTTTTTTTTTTATTAGAATTTCCGACTTCAAACATTGGACTCCTGTTTCAATTAAGGGGGGTCATGGAAAGAACAGGTTCAAAATCACGATCAATTCCCTTTTCAAATCCTGCTACAGCTGCACGAGCCCTTCCCGCGTGCCATAAATGACCTACGAATAGAAAGAATCCTAGAACAAAATGAGAGGTAGCTAACCAACTTCTAGGAGAGACATAATTGACTGCATTGATCTCAGTAGCGACACCACCCACAGAATTTAAAGAACCTAAAGGAGCATGAGTCATATATTCTGCGAAACGACGTTCTTGCCAAGGCTGTATATCTTTTTTCAGCCTACTCAAGTCCAATCCATTTGGACCCCTTAGAGGTTCTAACCAAGGAGCACGCAGATCCCAAAAACGCATAGTTTCCCCTCCAAAAATTACTTCTCCAGTCGGGGAACGCATTAGGTATTTACCTAAACCAGTAGGTCCTTGAGCGGATCCCACGTTAGCCCCAAGACGTTAGTCTCTAACTAGAAAAGTAAATGCCTGAGCTTGAGAAGCTTCTGGCCCAGTAGGTCCGTAAAATTCACTAGGATAAGCGGTATTATTGAACCAGACAAAGCAACAAGCAATGAAACCAAAAACAGATAAAGCAGCTAAACTATAAGACAAGTAAGCCTCCCTAGACCATACAAGTGCTCGACGAGCCCATGCAAAAGGTTTGGTTAAGATATGCCAGATTCCGCCAAGTATACAAATGGAACCTAACCATACATGCCCTCCAATTATATCTTCCAAATCGTCCACACTAACAATCCATCCTTCTCCTCCAAAAGAAGATTTTAGTAAATAACCAAATATAACACTTGGGCTAAGGGTCAAGTTGGTAATTTTTCTTACATCTCCCCCTCCCAGAGCCCAGGTATCATATACGCCTCCAAAATAAAGTGTGACATCCCGATTTTCCGGTTCTATTTTCAATTAAATTGAGACGGGCATTTCGTTGGCACGCATATAGTTCTTTTCCTTGAGTCGACCACTCATGTGAAAACTAGTCTGTCGGGTGAAGCCGCTAAGAGTTTCTAATGCATCAGACTCGAGAATTTGGCCAGGAAGCGACCTTTCGACCGAGCTAATCTGCAAGGGTCATTACGGCACAAATAAAAGTCGATTAGAGACCGGAGATAGGTCGACTCGATAGAGGCATGTGATTGAATGTGGGTGATTCCACCGGATCGCATAATCCTTGTCGATCGACACTGGACCGACTTCTCTGTCGATTGGGTACCCTGTGTTCGTATTTGAAACATTGAGATTATGCCGACAACCGAAAGTCGCCAATGTTTCAAAGATGTACATTGTGGCTTGAGATGATCAACCACAGGTCGAATGCATGAAAATTTCTAAAGGCTACCCGGTAGGTTGAGCTGCGCTAGTGTCGTGCCAAAGTGAAATTAACCGTGGAATTGAGATCGAATTCAGAAATTGGAAGTCTGGGTGTGTCACAAATCATTTCAAGATCATTGAATCATCTTTGGAAGATTTTTCATGCAAGCCGAGCTTTTCAGCAAAATAATCAAGAAATGGTTAATTTGACTCGAGAAATTAGTAGGCTCGTCTTTGGTTGTGCTTTTGGGACTTAAGTTGGTTCTACGGACAAGTGATGATGTGAATTGAAGTGTGGTGACATTGGATTAATTTTATGGACTTCAATTTGATTCAATTGGAAGAGAATTGATAAGAATTGAAGAAATGGGACGCACAAAAATTGGACCCCGGCGGAAAATGGAAGTGAACCCATTGGAAGAGGTTGTGGGAGTGAGTGGAGTATGACATCACCCATGATGTCATGGTGGTGGGCCATTTTTGAGGATTAAAGAAAAGGAAAAAAGAAAAGAAAAGAAAAGAAAAAAAGCCCCCCATCTTTCTCTCTCTCTTTCTTCTCTCTCCTCCCTCTCTTCTTCCTCTCCCAACCGTGCGACTCCTCCATCTCCATCTTCTTCATCTCCTTCTTCTTTGAAAACCCAGCAACCAGCAAGTGGAGAAGCCGCACGCCCCCGCCGTTCATCGCCGTCGCACGCCCCCTCCGCCGCTCGTCGCCACCGTTTGTGCCGCCGTCCGCCCGCTCGCCCGTGCAACCGGCCAGCTCGTCACTCCTCCCCAGCGGATCTGAGATCTCGTGTAGCAGCTGACCGAGACCAGCCGAGCTCGACGCCGCACGCCCGTCGCCGGAGCTCGCCGCCGCCCGTGTCGTCCCTCACCCGCGCGCTCGTGCGTCGCCCCGCATGCGCTTCACCTGGACCGCTGCCTCCGTCCGCCCCTGTTCGCATATTTCAGGAGCTGCCGGAGCTCCCTCCGCCGCCGTGAGGCCTCGCCGGGCCGCCGCCTCATCCGTCCAAGCCCCGCTGGTTCTCCCTCGCCATTCCTCCGCCCGATTAGGCTCGGATCAGCCCTCCTCCGCCCAAGATCAGAAGCTGCAGAAAATGGGTATGCAGCGGCTTCGTGGCCCGTTTTGGCCGCCTTCCCGAGCCCGGATGCTCGGCCCGCTTTGAGGAAAGTTGTTCTCCTCGGCGTCCCCGTCGTTTTGGTCCGCTCGGTTCGTTAATCCGGTGAGTTTAACTCACTAAACCTCGCTTAGAGGGTTAATGATGCTTTAGGTGTGCTTAGTTTATGTTAAATGTGATTAGGTGATTAGTTTAATTTATTTAAGTGTGGATTATATTAATGTGTTTAATTAGCTTAAAGTGAGTTTAATTTAAGGCTAAATGAAGGTTTACATTAATATAATGCTTGATGTGACATAAAGGAATTTACTTTTGATTTATTTAAATATCTCGAAATTATTGAATAATTAAATAATATTTTAATATTCGAAATTATTAAAATATTATTATTTAATTATTTTTGGAATAAATTTAATTATTTATTAAATTCCGAAAATTTTGTCGGGACCTTAAATTCTCAGAATTTCGTGCCGGTCGCTGCTGTGTATTCGGATTTTGAAATTGATAGTCGGATATTATAAATTGAATGTGGATTGTGAAAAATATTAATATTGTTATTTAATTATTTTCGGATTAAATTTAATTATTTAATAATCCGAAAAATTAATTTGGGACCCTAAATTCTCAGAATTTCGTGCTGATCGCTGCTGTGTATTTAGAATTTGAATTTGATGATTGGATAATGCAAATTGACTGTTGATTGTGAAAATGATGGATTTTGTTTAGAAAATCCCAAGTGTCGAGTTCGGCATTGAAATGGGATTGTTAATGGTTAATATCGTAATTGGATTATGTGAGTGAAATGTAAAGTATCAAAGGATTGGTATCGAATTGTCGTGTGCTAGTTGAAAGGCTCGGGTCGCAGTAGTGGCTAGGCCGACTGGACCTTTGTTCTTCTAGAAATGCCGTCAAGAGAGTGACGTGGCTCGGGTCGCAGTAGTGGCTAGGCCGACTGGACCTTTGTTCTTATAGAAATGCCGTCAGGAGAGTGACGTGGTGCCGATCGCAGTAGAGGCTGGGCCGACTGGATCGATGCTCCTTCGGGAATGCCGTCGACGTAGAGACGAAGCCGTGCTCCAAGGGGGGAGACGATGCTCCTTCGGGAATGCCGTCGACGTACTGACGAAGCCGCGCTCCATGGGGGGGAGGCGATGCCTGGCTATATGCCAGTAGATAGCCGAACTGCGAGTAGGCTATGCCCTTGTGTGGCAGTGAATAACAATTGGAATGCATGTTGAGTGTGTTGATGTGTCGGATTATGGGACGGAATTGTGTGGCATGGAATGGGACGTGTCATAACGATTTAGTCTTATAATCAGGACCCCCGCGATTGTTGGATATATGAAAGTGAATACATTCTGGTTGTTTAAGTTCCTTTTACTATCTGTGATTGAGTGATTTGAATTGCGCTAACCTGCAGGAAGGAACTGAGGCGAGGTAAGTCTTCTGTGTGATGTGGCTAGGCCACCCTTGGGCGTATTTTCTTTCTAATAGGGGTTTAGGGGGTTGAACTTGCTGAGACGTTGTCTCAGTGGTTATTGAATAACCATTTCAGGTCCCTGGTGGATGGAGCGGCCAGACAGCTTTGGTTGGCCTTGAGGAGTTGGAGAGGTGAAGTCATAAGGATTGGAGATCGTGTACGACTTGTAGGTCGTAGGATAACCTCTTTTTAAGGGCCAGTCTTTTGTAGACTGTTGGCCGTAAATCCCTGTTTGTAATTCTGTTGAATTATGTTTAAGTGTTATATTGTGATTTTGCTTTCTGCTTTTCTATCCCGTATTTTATGGTCAGGGGTTTTGTAATACGCTTCCGCATGTGCATTAAAGATTTGATTGGGTCGGCGACTTAACCTGGGACGTCGCATTTGAATGACCATGGTGGGATGTTGACGCGCTCGAGGTTCGGGGCGTGACATCCCCGCTTAAGTGGTATCAGAGCATGGTCTGTGTATGGAGTGATAAGGTGCGATGAGTCATGGGATAGTTAGTAGGAAAGGCTTTCAATATGTTAATGCATGTGGTTGGTAGTTGCTTGGTAGCTTGTTTGTGGGGTCACTCAAATTCTAACCTGATGTTGGAATCGAAAACAGGCATTGATAAAGAGCCTGTAGGATGAGTGACCAGGAGTGGAGGACTCCTTGGAAGAGGTCGATAGGACCTGTGCCTCGGGGTAGGATGCTGACAAGAGTTGGTGCCTGAGGTAGAGCGCAGGCTTAGTCCAGCGTGTGTGTGAAAGTACCGCCGTAGGTTGGTACTTAGAGTGTAGCAGCACCGAATGATCTTAGTTTCGTTGGGATCGTTCAGGCGCTAGTGTTCCTTGGAAGCTTGTTGGGGCAGTGAGTTCAGGACCGAGCCGCCGCTGTTGCCGTTGTTTCTACCGCTGCCAGTGTTGTGACCGTTGTGTTGCCGTGCCTGTTGAGGCCTAATCTAGAGTTGTGATTGAGGATCAAGTCTTCATATCTGAGTCAAGGTTCGGTTTAGACAGAGATGAAAATCGGTTGGGGAGAAAGGCCGATGTCAGAAGAAAGGTGCCGTGTTTCACCCAACCAGAAGAGTAGAATTCGAAAGTCAGTGCTCAACTTGATCGATGTGTGTTGTGTCGTAAGAAAAGACGGGGATCTGTTGTGTGCTGTAAGAGAGAAATCACTTGTTACAAGTGTCGCCAGTAAGGCCATTTGATCAAAGATTGTATATATAGATGGATGGAACCACAGCTGTTTCTGTCACCGCCGTTGATAAGACAGAACAGAGGAATCATGCTTCGGGACATTTAGTGGGGTACTTGGAATGGACCTCAGTGCAAGGATGGGTGCATGATGTCACTTGATGGGAGGTAGAGGACTCTCTGATTGTGTGCTGAGTTTGTGGAAAGAGGCTTGAGTCAGCCCAGTGTTAGAGTAAAAAGAGAGCATACTTTGAATGTGGCCAGCACGGCCATCAGGTCAGGAATTGTCCGTGTAAGTCCAAGAGATCGCAAGTATCATTACTGCAGATAGGACGCCACTAGGATGGCTAGAGGAGCATGAAGGGATGGACATGCGTCAATCAGAAGAAGAATGTTTACGAGATGTTTTATGCAGAGTAATGCAGCAGAATTTTCAGTGGAGGTTATAGGGTTTTCGTTGTGGTTATAAAGTAATAGGAAGATGAGTCTCTAACTATAGTTGTATCTGACGGGTTTGCTTATGTATGACTTGGAAGTCATTTATGAAAGGGTCTGGCTCGAGGAGCTCTCTGATGTTATGAATCGTGGCAGTGATATAATTCAGTTCGTTCAGTTAGCATATGAAAGTTTTGAATTACGGAAAGTTAGAAAGGACCTTCGATCCCTGTTATTCGTCACTGAAGATGACTTGGTTCAGGTTGTTGGTTATCGAATCTACATGGCAGTTGTAATGGATGAGTAAGTTGAGGAGCCGAATATGGAGATCATAATCGTGGCACAGGAGTTTTCTAAGGTATTTTCTAGAGAATTGTCAGGTTTGCAATCAGAAAGAGAAATAGAATTCGTGATTAAATTAGTATCCGGAACAGAGCCAATCCTTAAGGCTTCTTACCGGATAGTGTTACGCGAGTTAAAGGGACTGAAGGTGTAGATGCAAGAAGTGTTGGATAGGGGATTCATACTTTCCAATGCATAACCTTGGGGAGCACCAGTTCTGTACATGAAGGAGAAATGTGGTTCGTTGTGGTTGTGTATCGATATTCCTCACGATCGACTGGAGGTCAGGGTATCATCAATTGAGGATCAGGAAGGACACACCGAAGTTAGCATCTCGTACTCGCTATGGCAGTTATGAGTTCGCTGTAATACCATGTGGTTTGATGGACATCTTAGCTATTTATTGGGTCTAATGAGCAGAATGTTTAAGGGTACTTGAATCAGACTTGATCGTGTTCATTGAAGTTATCCTAGTGTGTTTAAAGAGTGCTGAGGAGCACGAGAGACATTAGAACATGATACTTCAGACCTTGAGGACTCTTCAATTTTATGCTAAGTTTAGCAAGTGTGAGTTTTGGATGACTCGTGTCGCGCTCATAGGTCACGTGATTTCAGGCGAAGAAATCTCCGTAGACCCCGTCCAAGATTGAAGCAGTGAACAGTTGGCCGAGATTGACTTCAGTGACAGAGATTAGAAGTTTTTGGGGATTAGCAGGATATTACAGAAGTTTTATGGAAGGGTTTTCAGCGTCAGCGTTGCAGTTGATTCGACTACTAAAGAAGAAAGAAAGGTTTGTGTGGTCAGGTAAGTGCGTGTGTAGTTTCCAAGAGCGTAAGCAGAAGCTGACTATTCCATCTGGTCCTAGAAGTCATGAGATCTGCAGTGGTGCATCGTTTAAAGGATTTGGTTGCTTGTTGATGCAGCAGGATAGGGTTATGGCATATGCGTCCCGTCAGTTGAGACCTTGGGAGTTGAATATGAGACAGCGTCGCTGGATGGAACTCATTAAGGACTATGACTATGATATTTTGTATCACTCTGGAAAAGGTGAGCAAAGTCGCAGATGCACTGAGTCGAGAGTCCTTGGTTACACAATTGGTACTCAAGAATTGGATATTACTTGAGAAAGTTCGAAATTCAGTTTTCAAAATCTAGGATATGCCACCTTTTGAATCTTATGACTACCCTCAGAATTGAGCCGAAAGTTCATATCAGAATCAAATTGCTTCAGCGGACAGATTCAGAAATGTAGAAGATTCTATAAGAGAATGCATATGAGAGAGCGGTTGATTTTCAGATTTCTGAAGACAGAACGCTAAGGTTCTGAGGATGATTGTGTGTAATTGATGATGTAGAAATTAAAGAAGATATCTTATGGGAAGCTAATCATAGTAATTTCAGCGTTGTCCAGACAGTACGAATAGGTCATGTTTTGAGTGTTTGACATCCTGATTTTCAAACTCTGATTTTGATTGGTTAAATTGGGCATTTCATCGACGCGATTACAGTGTTTTTCTCCGAGTTGGCCACTTACGAGATAACTAGACTAGTTGGGTGAGTCATTAAGGACTTTAAGGCAAATAGACTTAAGAATCCGACCAGGAATCGACTTCTCGACCGTGCTCATCTTTAGAGATCAATACGGCACAGTTAAAAATCGAATTAAGATCAGAGATAGGTCGGTTCGACTGAGATGAATGACCGATCGTGGGTGACTCCACTAAATTGGAAAACTCTCGTCGACAGATACTAAGTTGATTTTACTGTCGTTTTGGTACCTTGTGTCCGTATTTGAATCATCGAGATGTTCACGACCCTCGAGAGTCGCCAATGTGTCAAGTGGGTTCATCGTGGCTCGAAGAAAATCGACCACGGGTCATTTGTCCTAAAAAGCTCAGAAAACTACCCAGTAGCCTAGGTCACACTAAAAGCATGTCGGAGTGAAATTAACCGCCAATCTAAGTTCGATTTTAGAAATTGGAGATCCCGTATTGTCACAAAGTGGGTACATCGAAGTGTGTGTACATCATATAAATCATCTGCATGGAGTGCTGGGGATGAATTGTATTTCAAATCTAGATCTGATGTTCCAAGTTGGTAGAGCTTTCAGATGGTTCTTTCTTAAGCAGTGTATAGCAGAGAGTGCAGAATTTCAACTGCTGAGGTGAAGTCAGGGAAAGAAAGATCAGGCCAGGGTTGTACAGTAGTCAGTGATTGCAGTTGTCGAGATCAGTGTTAGAGTTATATCAGATCTTGACCAGAGGTTCCCAGTTTCAGCAGATCAGTCAGATAATTTCTTTTTAGTCAGTGCCGAGTAAAGTGTACAGGGTTTCAGTCTGTTGAGATGAGATCAGAGATCAGAAAATTGCAAGTCCAGAGTTGGGTCAGAAATCAGTGATTCAGTTGCAATTACCAGAGACAGTTTAGAGACTACTCAGAATCGCCAGTTAAGCTTCGCAGATTTTGTGCTGAAGACCTTTGGAACTTTAAGTGGACAAGTGTTTAGTATTTTGAATCCGAAGTGGTTTGGGCAAGATAGCAGTGATCTGGTAGCATTGGTACAGAATGAGCAACCTGAGAAAGGGAAGATAATATGAGACAATTGTACCCCCACCTTTTTGCTTAAGAATTGGTAAAGGTTTAAATTTCGAGCACGAAATTTTTATAAGAGGGGAAGAGTTGTGACATCCCGATTTTCCGGTTCTATTTTCAATTAAATTGAGACGGGCATTTCGTTGGCACGCATATAGTTCTTTTCCTTGAGTCGACCACTCATGTGAAAACTAGTCTGTCGGGTGAAGCCGCTAAGAGTTTCTAATGCATCAGACTCGAGAATTTGGCCAGGAAGCGACCTTTCGACCGAGCTAATCTGCAAGGGTCATTACGGCACAAATAAAAGTCGATTAGAGACCGGAGATAGGTCGACTCGATAGAGGCATGTGATTGAATGTGGGTGATTCCACCGGATCGCATAATCCTTGTCGATCGACACTGGACCGACTTCTCTGTCGATTGGGTACCCTGTGTTCGTATTTGAAACCTTGAGATTATGCCGACAACCGAAAGTCGCCAATGTTTCAAAGATGTACATTGTGGCTTGAGATGATCAACCACAGGTCGAATGCATGAAAATTTCTAAAGGCTACCCGGTAGGTTGAGCTGCGCTAGTGTCGTGCCAAAGTGAAATTAACCGTGGAATTGAGATCGAATTCAGAAATTGGAAGTCTGGGTGTGTCACAAATCATTTCAAGATCATTGAATCATCTTTGGAAGATTTTTCATGCAAGCCGAGCTTTTCAGCAAAATAATCAAGAAATGGTTAATTTGACTCGAGAAATTAGTAGGCTCGTCTTTGGTTGTGCTTTTGGGACTTAAGTTGGTTCTACGGACAAGTGATGATGTGAATTGAAGTGTGGTGACATTGGATTAATTATATGGACTTCGATTTGATTCAGTTGGAAGAGAATTGATAAGAATTGAAGAAATGGGACGCACAAAAATTGGACCCCGGCGGAAAATGGAAGTGAACCCATTGGAAGAGGTTGTGGGAGTGAGTGGAGTATGACATCACCCATGATGTCATGGTGGTGGGCCATTTTTGAGGATTAAAGAAAAGGAAAAAAGAAAAGAAAAGAAAAGAAAAAAAGCCCCCCATCTTTCTCTCTCTCTTTCTTCTCTCTCCTCCCTCTCTTCTTCCTCTCCCAACCGTGCGACTCCTCCATCTCCATCTTCTTCATCTCCTTCTTCTTTGAAAACCCAGCAACCAGCAAGTGGAGAAGCCGCACGCCCCCGCCGTTCATCGCCGTCGCACGCCCCCTCCGCCGCTCGTCGCCACCGTTTGTGCCGCCGTCCGCCCGCTCGCCCGTGCAACCGGCCAGCTCGTCACTCCTCCCCAGCGGATCTGAGATCTCGTGTAGCAGCTGACCGAGACCAGCCGAGCTCGACGCCGCACGCCCGTCGCCGGAGCTCGCCGCCGCCCGTGTCGTCCCTCACCCGCGCGCTCGTGCGTCGCCCCGCATGCGCTTCACCTGGACCGCTGCCTCCATCCGCCCCTGTTCGCATATTTCAGGAGCTGCCGGAGCTCCCTCCGCCGCCGTGAGGCCTCGCCGGGCCGCCGCCTCATCCGTCCAAGCCCCGCTGGTTCTCCCTCGCCATTCCTCCGCCCGATTAGGCTCGGATCAGCCCTCCTCCGCCCAAGATCAGAAGCTGCAGAAAATGGGTATGCAGCGGCTTCGTGGCCCGTTTTGGCCGCCTTCCCGAGCCCGAATGCTCGGCCCGCTTTGAGGAAAGTTGTTCTCCTCGGCGTCCCCGTCGTTTTGGTCCGCTCGGTTCGTTAATCCGGTGAGTTTAACTCACTAAACCTCGCTTAGAGGGTTAATGATGCTTTAGGTGTGCTTAGTTTATGTTAAATGTGATTAGGTGATTAGTTTAATTTATTTAAGTGTGGATTATATTAATGTGTTTAATTAGCTTAAAGTGAGTTTAATTTAAGGCTAAATGAAGGTTTACATTAATATAATGCTTGATGTGACATAAAGGAATTTACTTTTGATTTATTTAAATATCTCGAAATTATTGAATAATTAAATAATATTTTAATATTCGAAATTATTAAAATATTATTATTTAATTATTTTCGGAATAAATTTAATTATTTATTAAATTCCGAAAATTTTGTCGGGACCTTAAATTCTCAGAATTTCGTGCCGGTCGCTGCTGTGTATTCGGATTTTGAAATTGATAGTCGGATATTATAAATTGAATGTGGATTGTGAAAAA